>CAUYLG010047898.1:0-16390 GCA_963573385.1 Cacajao melanocephalus | reverse complement strand
CGGGAAACGGATCTCTCGGACTCTGAATATGGGAGGAAGAAGTTTAATTCAGCCGGGAGCAAGGTGGCATAGCTGCCTTAACAGCCAAGCTCCCCTAACAAAGGAAGGTTCCTTCTTTATATAGGCTTATACTTTAGATGTTACACGTGGAAGAATCTTAGGTTTATAGCTTAACATATGAAAAGGGTCTCAGTTTACAGTCTCAGGAATTACATATGAAAAGGGTTCCAGTTTACAGTCTTAGGAATTACATATGAAAAGGGTTTCAGTTTACAGTCTTAGGAATTACATATGAAAAGGATCTCAGTTTACAGTCTTAGGAATTACATATGAAAAGGGCTTCGGTTTACAGTCTTAGGAATGAAAAGGGGAAGTTGATCTGAGATGCCTGGGTCTCCCTCTTCAGTAATTGCCAGGGGCTTGGGGGTGGGGAAACTGAAAATGTATTTAGTGGGTATAGAGTTACCATTTTGCAAGATGAAAAAGACTGGAGACGAGTTACACAATGATGTAAATATACTTAACACTACTGAACTGTACACTTACAAGTGATTAAGATGGTAAATTGTATGTTATGTGTGTTCTACCACGATTAACTTCTTTTAATCTTAAAATTTTTTAAATTGTCTGTAAATATTAGTTGCTGCTGCTATTTGTTATTAATATTACTAACAGTAATTATACTGTCTTTCTTTTTCCCAAAGGTTGTATTGCATACCCAGTATGTGTCAGGTGCTGCGTAGACTCGAGAGAGCTTTTTAACTTATACGGTGAATAAGCAGACTATGATGGCCAGGCACAATGGCTCACGATGTGACCACAGCACTTTGGGAGGCCAAGATGGGAGGATTGCTTAAGGCCAGAAGTTCGAGACCAGCCTAGACAATGTAGTGAGACCATGTCTCTACAAAAAATTAAAAACTTAGCCAAGTGTAGTGGCACACACCTGTAGTCCCAACTACTTGGGAGGCTGAGGCAAGAGGATTCTTTGAGCCTAGGAATTTGAGGCTACAGTGCACTATGATCAATGGTGCCACTGTACTTCTGCCTCGATGACAGAGCAAGCCCTTGTCTCTTAAAAAAAAAAAAAGAAGGGCCGGGCGCGGTAGCTCATGCCTGTAATCCCAGCACTTTGGGAGGCCGAGGCGGGTGGATCACAAGGTCAAGAGATCGAGACTGTCCCGGCCAATGTGGTGAAACCCCATCTCTACTAAAAAAAATAAAAATACAAAAAGAAATTAGCTGGGCGTTGTGGCGCACGCCTGTAGTCCCAGCTACTTGGGAGGCTGAGGCAGAAGAATTGCTTGAACCCGAGAGGCGGAGGTTGCAGTGAGCCGAGGTCGCACCACTGCACTCCAGCCTGGCGCCTGGTGACGGAGTGAGACTCTGTCTCAAAAAAAAAAAAAAAAAGAAAAGAAAAGAAGGTTGGGCACAGTGGCTCACACCTGTAATCCCAACACTTCAGGAGACTGAGGCAGGTGGATTGCTTGAGCCCAGGACTTCAAAACCAGCCTTGGCAACATACTGAAACCTGCCTCTACAAAAAATACAAAATACGGCCTGGGCGCAGTGGCTCACACCCATAATCCCAGCACTTTGGGAGGCCGAGGTGGGTGGATCACCTGAGGTCAGGAGTTTGAGACTGGCCTGGCCAACATGGTGAAACCCCATCTCTACTAATAATACAAAAAAATTAGCCAGGAGTGGTGGCGCCAGGAGACAGAGTCTTTCTCTGTCACCCAGGCTGGCGTATAACGGCGTGGTCTCAGCTCACTGCAACCTCTGCCTCCTGGGTTCAAGCAATTCTCCTGCCTTAGCCTCCCAAGGATCTGGGATTACAGGCACCCGCCACCACGTTTGGCTAATTTTTGTATTTTCAGTAGAGAGGGGGTTTCACCATGTTGGCCAGGCTGGTCTCGAACTCCTACCCTCATGTTCTGCCTGCCTCGACCTCCCAAAGTGCTGGGATTAGAGGCGTGAGCCACTGCACCTGGCCTAAAATCTTAAGTATAAGTCAAATCGGTTATTTTTGTGGAAATTCAGTTGATTTTTAAGAATTATGTAAAAAAGCAAAGCTCTAGAAGAACTAAAGCAATCTTGAAAAAGCAAAACAGCTGGGTGCGGAGGCTCACACCTATAATCCCAGCACTTTGGGAGGCCAAGATAGGCAGATTATTTGAGGTCAGGCCTGTAATCTCAGCACTTTGGGAGGCCGAGGCAGGCAGATTCTTTGAGGTCAGTAGTTCAAGACCAGCCTGGCCAACATGGTGAAACCCTGTCTATACTAAAAATACTAAAATTAGCTGGGCATGGTGGCGGGCGCCTATAATCCCAGCTACTTGGGAGGCTGAGGCAGGAAAATTGCTTGAACCTGGGACACAGAGGTTGCAGTGAGCCAAGATTGTACCACCGCACTCCAGCCTGGGTGACAGAGCAAGGCTCCATCTCAAAAACAGAAAAAAATTCAAAGGTGGGGAACTCATTACCTGACTTTAAGACTTACTATAAAGCTTAATAATGAAGCTTAATTAAACACAAATGTTACCAAATCTAACTGTTCTAGTTATTCATTATTGTGTAACAAACTACCCTAAAATAGTGGCTTAAAAACAATAACATGGCCAGGCAGAATGGCTCATGCCTGTAATCCTAGCACTTAGGAGGTGAAGGTGGGAGGATTGCTTAAGACGAGGAGTTCAAGAGCAGCCTGAGCAATATAGTAAGACCCAGTCTCTACAAAATACAAACTAACAAAAAAATCAGCCAGGAGTGGTGGTGGATGCCTATAGCCCCAGCTACTTGGGAGGCTGAGGCCAGAGGATTGCTTGAGTCCAGGAGTTTGAGGCTGCAGTGAGCTATAATCACCACTGCACTCCAGCTCAGGTGACAGAGCGAGACTCTGTCTCAAACAAACAAAACCCAATAACATTTATTTTGCTCATGAACCTGGGGGTCGACTGGGCTCAGCTGAACAGTTCTCACTTGGGTTCTTCCATGAAAATGCAGTCAGCTGGTGGCTGGGACTGGAGTCATCTCCAAGGCATCCTCACTCACATGTCTGGCTCCCAAGCCAGGACCCACTCAAACAGCTGGGGGCTGGAACAGCTGAGGCCCCTCAGGCCCCTCCCCTCTCTCTATGTAACCTTTCCAAGTACAAGTCTCAAGAGGACAAGACGTCCTACAAGGCAGCTGAAGGAACAATGAACATTCAGAGAGCCAGGTGGAAATACCATGGCTTTAATAATCTACACTTGGAAGTTACCCAGTGTCACTTTCTCCTCATTCTATCCATTAGAAGTCAGTGCCTGAGGCCAGCCCATATTCAAAAGGAGAGGAATTAGACTCTGTATGTTAAAAAAAAAAAAAAAAAAAAAAAAGGCCCGGCGTGGTGGCTGAAGCCTGTAATCCCAGCACTTTGGAAGGCCGAGGTGGGTGGATCACTTGAGGTCAGGGGTTCAAGACTAGCCTGGCCAACAAGGTGAAACCCTGTCTCTACTAAAAATGCAAAAGTTAGCCAGGCATGATGGCAGGTGCCTGTAATCGCAGCTACTCGGGAGGCTGAGGCAGGAGAATTGCTTGAACCTGGGAGGCAGAGGTTGCAGTGAGCCGAGATGGTGCCATTGTACTCCAGCCTGGGCAATAGAGCAAGACTCACTTTCAAAAAAAAAAAAGAAGAAGAAGAAGAAGGCCAGGTGTAGTGACTTATGCCTGTAACCCCGGCACTTTGGGAGGCCGAGTCTGGTGGATCATCTGAGGTCAAGAGTTCAAGATCAGCCTGGCAAAACCCCATTTCTACTAAAAATATGAAAATTAAGGCCAGGCATGGTGGCTCACGCCTGTAATCCCAGCACTTTGGGAGGCTGAGGCGGGTGGATCATGAGATCAGGAGTTTTACATCAGCCTGGCCAACATGGTGAAACCCCATCTCTACTAAAAATACAAAAATTAGCCAAGCATGGTGGTACACACCTGTAGTCTCAGCTAGTCAGGAGGCTGAGGCAGGAGAATTGCTTGAACCCAGAAGGCGGAGATTGTAGTAAGCTGAGACTGCGCCACTGCACTCCAGCCTTGGTGACAGAGCCAGATTCCGTGTCACCAAAAAAAAAAAAAAAAAAAGCAGACGTGTTTTTAAACCACCCTAGGAACCAAAGAAGTGAAAAGCCTGAAATAAAAATCACTCTTGGCCTAAATGAAAGTTTGGTCCAAACAAGAAAGCACCTGGTAAAATGGTGAGAAATGCAGCTGAGGCTCCTTTTGAGCCTTCTTAAGGCTCCAGGTAAGGTGTATCCACAGTGGGAGGTGGGTGAGAAGGCAAGAAACCTGAGTGAGGGCTGGGACTTTTCCTCATATAAAGCCTGAGCCTTACTTCACTGAATGAGGTTGCAAAATCTCATGTACCGTCTTGCCTTCGCTTCTGTGCCTTTGGAACATGCTGTTCCCATGGACAGGGCTGCTCTTCCTCTCTCTCATCTGGCCATCTCCTGCTCATTCTTTAGGCTTAGCTTAGGCATTTGCTCCTCCAGGAAGTCTCCCTCATCCTCAAGCTTGGATCAAGTGCGTCTTCCACTGGATTTTATAACTCCCTGTCCTGTGCTCTTTCTCAATGTTCATTGGTGTCTGTTTCATTGCTACATATTTACATGTTCATCCCTTTTCCTCTTACTAAAGTTTAAGCTCCTTGGGGGCGCAAAGCAGTGTTTCGTAGTTCTTTGAATCCACAGCACCCTAGTAAAGGTGATGGATGATGTAGCAAGGGGATGGAATATTCCAGAGCTATGTCAGGACTCAAAGCCGCACAAGAAGCAGCTTCAAGATCTCTCACTTTGTCCCAAGGTCTCCTGTGTCACCTCCCTGCACAGGCAAACCAGAGCTGGGGAGAGCAGATCTGACACCGTGATTAGCAGTCCCTTAGTGGGAGTAGCCAACACTGCACTCTGCTCCACCATGGCCTCCCCTCCCATCTCCCCAAATCACCCAGCTCCTCTTCCCAGTTCCCCTTTGGGAGTAGACTGACCTGCTTTCCACTAAAACCATAGACGGGATAATAGGATAAAAAAAAAAGGGCCGGGCGCAGTGGCTCACGCCTATAATCCCAGCACTTTGGGAGGCCAAGGTGGGTGGATCACCTGAGGTTGGGAGTTTGAGACCAGCCTGACCAATATGGAGAAACCCCATCTCTACTAAAAATACAAAAAATTAGCCAGGCATGGTGGCACATGCCTGTAATCCCAGCTACTCGGGAGGCTGAGGCAGGAGAATCACTTGAACCTGGGAGGTGGAGTTTGCGGTGAGCTGAGATTGCGCCATTGCACTCCAGCCTGGGCAACAAGAGTGAAACTCCAACTCAAAAAAAAAAAAAAAAAGAAGCTTTTCCTCCCTGGCTATCTGAGGATAGGCCACCATCAAGAATGACACAGTAACTATCTGCACTAGAAAGTTCATGACCAAGCGACGACTTCAGAGGAAACAAATGGTCATTGATGTCCTTCACCCTGGGAAGGCAACAGTGACTAAGACAGAAATTCGGGAAAAACTAGCCAAAATGTACGAGACTACACTGGATGTCATCTTTGTATATGGATTCAGAACTCATGGTGGTGGTGGCAAGACAACTGGCTTTGGCATGATGGATGATTTCCTGGATTATGCAAAGAAAAAGGAACCCAAACATGGACTTGCAAGACGTGGCCTGTGTGAGAAGAAAAAGACCTCAAGAGAGCAACGAAGGGAGCGCAGGAACAGAATGAAGGAAGTCAGGGGGACTGTAAAGGCCAATGTTGGCGCTGGCAAAAAAGGGAGCTGGAGATTGGATCACAGCCGAAAGAGTAAAGGTGCTGCAATGATGTTATCTGTGGCCATTGTGGATTTTTCACGAGAAGCTTAGCAAACTAAAAACTTAAAAAAAAAAAGGGAGAAAAAAAATAAGGGTAGAGAGTAGGACAATCGGTGGCAACAAGATGAACACAGATTACTGATGCGGACCTCGCCCTGGCCTCCCCAGCCTAAGCTGGGGAAGGTTCATAGTTGATACCCATTAAAGGGCTTAATGAAATAATTATAATTCACACCCCAGAGAATCCAAGAATCAATACTGGAGAACTTTGAGCCACTCTGGGGGTGGTACCCCACTGGCTGCACAGTTCAGCCCAGCAGGCAGAGCTGGTGGAAGTAAATGCAGTTGACACAGAAGTTGCATTAAAAGAGGGCAATAATAGATTAAAAGCTGCCGGGATCCTGGCGACTGGCCGTCGATATCCTTTATTCCCTATCTCGCCCCAATTCTGCCCCCTCTGTGCACTATTAGCCCAAATCGATGGGCTGTCAATTGACATCACTGGCTACAGCATTAATGCAAGCTCACAAAAGAAGCCCGACCCTAGATTATCACTTCTCTCGCTTCCAAATTACCACATAATGCAGGCAGCGGGCAGCTTGTGACATGTTAACACTATACCCGATTTGTTGGGATTGGACTAAACATTTCATAGCTAAAGATTTCATCAGAGACTTGATGACAGGAATAAACTGTTGCCCACAGGGAAATCGCTGGAAATAACAGAATTAGGCATTGTTTGGGAATCCAGAGGGACATAGGAGGAACAGGGAAGGATGTTGGGGAGCGGCCTGCTGTGGGAGCAGCTTCAGGGAAAGAGATGGCAATTAAAAGGCCTTTTTGTTAGTCCCTCTAAAGAACAGGTATTTGTATCTTGTCTAGCGCTTACTTACTTTCTATTTTTGTGCGAAAGCTGGGCAGGGGATTTCTCCTCTGTGATAACAGACAATATGACTGCTCTGGGTCAAATTGTGTCCTTCCCTGCGGCCCACCCAAATATGCTGAAGTCCTAATCCTCAGAACCTCAGAATGTGACCTTCCATATTTGGAAATGGGGTCTCTTAGAGAGGTAATCAGGTTATAATGAGGTGCAGTAGGACATGTGTTTCTATAGAAAGGGAAAATTTGGGCCAGGCATGGTGGCTCATGCCTGTAATCCCAGCACTTTGGGAGGCTGAGGCAGGCGGATTGCTTTGAGCTCAGGAGTTTGAGACCAGCCTGGGCAACATGAAGAAACCCAGTCTCCACAAAAAAAAAAAAAAAAAAAAAATTAAAAATTTAGCCAGGTGTGGTGGCTCACGCCTATAGTCCCAGCTACTCAGGGAGCTGAGGCTGGAGAATCGCTTGAGCCTGGGAAGCAGAGGTTGCAATCAGCTGAGACTGTGCCACTGTACTCCAGCCTGGGCAACAGAGTGAAACCCTGACTCAAAAAAAGAAGGGGGGCTCGGGAATCTGGACACAGAGATAGACAGGTACAGAGAGATGATGTGAAGACACACACGAAGAAGACAGCCATGTGACTGGAGTGATGCAAGAAACACCTGAAGCTACCAGAAGCTCATAGAGAGGCATCGGATAGTCCCCTCCCTTGTGCCTTAAAAGGAAGCATGGCCTGGCCCTACTGACACCTCGATGTTAGACCTCTAGCCGCCAGATTTCTGTTTTATTTATTTATTTATTTTTAAAGACTGGGTTTCACCATGTTGGTCAGGCTGGTCTCGAACTCCCGACCTCAGGTGATCCGCCTGCCTTGGCCTCCAAAGTGCTTGGATTACAGGCGTGAGCGACCACGCCTGGCCGATTTCTGCTGTTTTAAGCTATACAGTTGTTGGTACTTTGCTGCAGCAGCCTTAGGAAACAATACAAATTATTATAATTTAATTAATAGTAATAATAGCCCCTATTTATTAAGCACCTCTGAGAGTCTGGCACAGAGCTAAATGCTCTACATAAACTGTATAATTTCATCCTTGTAACAAACTAGTGGTTAAGTATTATAACCCCCATTTCTTTTTTAATTTTAATTTTTTTAAGTACAATTTCCATTTTATTTTAGATGGAATAGTCTGTCTTCAGTCTTTAAGGACTCAGCTCCTCACATGGGCCTTGTTGGGGGTTGTGGGGCAGCACCCACAGGTCTAAATGGACCTTGCAGGCTTCACGAGATCAGTTCCTGACTACTTTGCTGTGAATTTCACAACTCACACAGTAATGTAGCTTCACACACAGCTTGGGAAGCACATAGGCATCGAAGACGCTTGCTTCAGAAATGTCCCTGACTGCTGCAGCCTCCACTATGTTTCGAATGACAAGTTTCTTAATGGCCTTGTCCTTGGGCACGCATTGGGCAAAGTTCTTGGAGCAAATAGACTGCACATGACTGCAGCCCTTCTTGGCATGACCGTTGTTCCTTTTTTCTTTTTTTTTTGAGACGGAGTCTTGCCCTGTTGCCCAGGCTGCAGTGCAGTGGTGTGATCTCGGCTCACTGCAACCTCTGCCTCCCCAGTTCCAAAGATTCTCCTGCCTTAGCCTCCTGAATATCTGGGATTACAAGCATGCCCCACCAAGCCTGGCTAATTTTTGTATTTTTAGTAGAGACGTGGTTTCACCATGTTGGCCAGGCAGGTCTCAAACTTGTGACTTCGTGATCTGCCCACCTCAGCCTCCCAAAGTGCTGGGATTACAGGCATAAACCACCGTGCCCAGCCCTGTTCATTCTTTCCTTTGTCATCTTGGAAGCATGGACCAGAGAAAGAGCAATTTTTTTTTTTTAGATGGAGTCTTGCTCTGTCAGCCAGGCTGGAGTGCAGTGGCACAATATCTACTCACTGCAACCTCCACCTCCCAGGTTCAGGTGATTCTCCTGCCTCAGCCTCCTGAGCAGCTGGGATTACAGGTGCCCACCATCACACCTGGTTAATTTTTGTATTTTTAGTAGAGACGGGGTTCCACCATGTTGGCCAGGCTGGTCTCAAACTCCTGGCCTCAAGTGACCCACCAGCCTTGGCCTCCCAAAGTGTGGGTATTACAGGCATGAACCACCGTGCCCGGCCCATAACCCCCATTTCATAGGTAAAGATACTGAGCTTCAGAAAGAATAATTTCCTTAAGGTCACATACCTTGTAAACTACAGAGCAGATGTCTGTTAGAGACATGAGAAATACTAAATCAACAAACAAGAAGTCTTCTGGTGAATATTTCCAATGTATTTTCAAGGGGTTACATGCTTACAACCCACTTTCTTTCTTCCTTTTTTTTAGACCGAGTCTTGCTCTGTTGCCCAGGCTGGAGTACAGTGGCTCAATCTCCATTCACTGCAACCTCTGCCTCGGTTCAAGTGATTTTCCTGCCTCAGCTCCTGAGTAGCTGAGATTACAGCCATGTGCCACCATAGCCAGCTAATTTTTGTATTTGTAGTAGAGGCAGGGTTTCACCATGCTGGCCAGGCTGGTCTTGAACTCCTGACCTCAGGTGATCTGCGTGCTTCAGCCTCCCAAAGTGCTGCGATTACAGGCGTGGGTCACCTCACTCTACCACAACCCACCATTGGACTTTTCAGTACAATCTAATCTTTTCTCGGCTTCTAAGCGGACCTGTATCTACTTGGTTTGAGTGCCCACAATGTCTCAAATGAAAGTATAGAGATTTTTTTTTTTTAATAAAAAATAGGCCAGCACGGTAGCTCATGCCTATAATCCCGGCACTGTGGGAGACCAATGAGGGTGGATCACTTGAGGCCAGGAGTTCAAGACCAGCCTGGCCAACATGGTGAAACCCTGTCACTACTAAAAATACAAAAAATTTAGCCAGTGGCAGTATGTGCCTGTAATCCAGGCTACTCCTGAAGCTGAAGCCCACAATCCTTTGAACCCAGGCAGTGGAGGTTGCAGTGAGCTGAGCTGGCCCCACTGCACTCTAGGCTGGGCAACAGAGTGAGACTCTGTCTCAGAAAAACAAAAATAAAAACAAAACAATCTGGGCCTGGCAGAATGGCTCTTGCAAAGAAGGGTGGTGAGAAGGCCCATTCTGCCATCAGCAGAGGTGATCACTCAAGACTACACCATCAACACTTACAAGCACATCCATGAAGTGGGCTTCAAGAAGGGTGCCCCTTGGGCACTCAGAGAGATCCGGAAATTTGCCATGGGGATGGGGACTCCAGATGTGCACACTGATATCCGGCTTAACAACTGTCTGGGCCAAAGGAATAAAGAATGTCCCGTACTATATCCATATCCATGTGGACAGAAAACATGAGGATGAAGATTCACCAAAAAAAAAGCGCTGTCCCTATGTATCTGTTATCACTTTCAAAAACTTACAGACGATCAACGTGGATGAGAGCCAATTGCTGATTATAAAATAAAATTATAAAACTACCAAAAAAAACCCCACCAAACCCAGCACAGCCATGATTATTCAGTTCCTTGAGAGTAGGAATCTTGTCTTATTTTTTTTTTTTTCTTTTTCCTTCTTTTTTGTGGAGTAGTGGGGAGCTGACAGAGTCTCACTCTGTCACCCAGGATGGAATGCAGTGGCGCCACCTCAGCTCATTGCAACCTCCGCCTCCCACCTCAGCCTCCCAAGCAGCTAGGACCATGGGCATATACCACCTGGCCCAGCTAATTTTTATATTTTTAGTAGAGATGGGATTTTGCCATGTTGCCCAGGCTGCTCTTGAATTCCTGGCTTCAAGTAATTCACCCACCTCTGCCTTGAGCTGAACATTATCGCTCTTCCTTATCCAGGTTCCCAATTACAATGGTAGACCTTTGTCTCTGTCTCTGTCTCACTTTCTCTTTTCTCCTTGCAGGGGAAGCCAGCCCTACAGCCTCTCTCTTTTTCAGTTAATATTTTAAAAGTTTTATTGAAATCATACAATTCACCATCTAAAGTGTATAATTCAATATTTTTAGTTTACAGAATTGTGCAATCATCACCACAATCAATTTAGAACAATCTGATCACCCCAAAACAAACATCCCATACCCATTAACACTCTGCATTTCTCTCCAACTGTTTTTCCCCTCAGTCTCTGCAACCATCAATCTATTTTGTCTTAAAAGATTTCCGGGAAAAAAAAAAGATTTCCTGTTTTGCACATTTCATATCAATAGAATCATACAATATGTGTTTTTTGGTGACTGGGTTCTTTCACTTACCATAATGTTTTTAAGGCTAATCTATATTTTACCACATATCAGTACTGAATTCCATTTTTTTTTTTGAAACAGAGTCTCACTCTGTTGCCCAGACGGGAGTGCAGGGGCATGATCTCAACTAACTGCAATCTCCGTTTCCTGGATTCAAGTGATTCTTGTGCCTCAGCCTCCCGAGTAGCTAAGACTACAGGCACACAGCACCACACCCAGATAATTTTTGTATTTTTGGTAGAGATGGGGTTTCACCATGTTGCCCAGGCTTGAACTCCCAAACTCAGGTGATCTGCCCACCTCGGCCTTCCAAAGTACTGGGATTATAGGTGTGAGCCACCTTACCCAGCCCCATCAGAGTGTTTTCCAAAATGGCTATACCACCAACAGTGTATGAGGGTCCCAATTTCTCTATGTTCTTGCCAACTTGATTATAGATCTCCTAATGTAGGAGAAATTCTATCTCTGAGGTAAGTTGCATTTCACTAGTGGCTAATGTTGAGCATCTTTTCATGTGCTGATTAGCTTTTTATCTTAGTTGAAGAAGTGTCTATTCAGACATTTTGCTCATTTAAAAAAATGGGTTGTTGGCCGGGCTTGGTGGCTCACCTGTAATCCCAGCACTTTGGGAGGCTGAGGTGGGCAGAGTAGGTCAGGATTGTAAGACCAGTCTGGCCAACATGGTGAAATTCTGCTTCTACTAAAGATACAAAAAATTAGTCAGGCATGGTGGCATGGACCTGTAATCCCAGCTACTCAGGAGGTTGAGGCAGGAGAATCGTTTGAACCTGGGAGGTGGAGGTTGCAGTGAGCAGAGATTGCACCATTGTACTCCAGCCTGGGTGATAAGGTGAGACTTTGTCTCAAAATAAATAAATAAATAAATAAATAAAGGGTTGTCTTTATATTATTGAGTTATGAGAGTTTTTAGTGTATTCTGGATTACAGTCCCTTATCAGATATATGATTTGTAAATTTTTTTTTTTTTTTGAGACGGAGTTTCACTCGTTACCCAGGCTGGAGTGCAATGGTGTGATCTTGGCTCACCACAACCTCTGCCTCCTGGGTTCAAGCAATTCTCCTGCCTCAGTCTCCCAAGTAGCTGGGACTACAAGCACGCACCACCATGCTCAGCTAATTTTTGTATTTTTTAATAGAGGTGGGGTTTCACCATGTTGACCAGGATGGTCTCGATCTCTTGACCTCGTGATCCACCCGCCTAGGCCTCCCAAAGTGCTGGGATTATAGGCGTGAGCCACCGTGCCCAGCTGATTTGTAAATATTTTATCTAGTTCTATGGGTTTGCCTTTCACTTTCTTGATGGTGTCTTTATTTGACTTTATTTCACCAACATGGCAAAACCCCATCTCTACACAAAAAAGTACAAAATTAGTTGGGCGTGGTGGCATGTGTTTGTGGTTCCAGCTACTCGGGAGGCTGAGGTGGGAGGATCATTTAAGCCCAGGAGGCAGAGGCTGCAGTGAGCTGTGATCATGTCACTGTACCCCAGCCTGAATGACAGAGCAAGACCCTGTCTCCAAAAAAAAATTGGGCTGGCTGCACGCTCTGAATAGTCTGTGCTGTGGCCCAGTGTTCTAGGACAGGCCCCATTGCTCCAGGCAGACCCTGCCTGACAGTCTTCTCACACTGCACACTAGCTACACTGTCTCTGCTCACCTCACTGATGCCACATAGTGCCCAGATC
Source organism: Cacajao melanocephalus (assembly GCA_963573385.1). Classification (NCBI taxonomy): domain Eukaryota; kingdom Metazoa; phylum Chordata; class Mammalia; order Primates; family Pitheciidae; genus Cacajao; species Cacajao melanocephalus. Next base: position 3,698 of record CAUYLG010047898.1, on the reverse strand, counting down.
TAGGGGCAATGTAAAGACACCAGATGGACCTTTATTACAGTCAAGATCTTGGCAGTTCTGTTATTGCCAACTTTCATTTACCCAAAGCGGCTCCAGGTTTGATGATTTTCTTCTCATCGCATGCAGCTCCCCACTCTGCAAGGAACAGAGAGTGAGTCTGAGCTCATCCAGCATCCACCCTCCCACTCCTCCAAGAGAGATGATCATGACCAAACTATTATAAAGCACAAAGGGAGCACATTCTACCCTCTTGGGTACCTGCTCCACCCATCCCTTTTTATTCATTCACTTGACAAATATATGCTGCTTATGTGCCAGACACCAGCAACACAGGTGCGCACACAGTGTTTCTCCATTCTTGGGTGAACTTAGTGAGAAATTTAAGCATTTCACGAAAGTGTAATGAGAGTCTCAGAAGCAGTTCAGTGGGATGAGGGAAATAACATGGTGACTTAAGCTAGCCAGTGTGGATCAGAAAAGGCTATATTCTCTGAGCTTTTTCTTCACCTCACCCTCCAGATTCTAAACCAATCTGTAGTCCCCTTCATTCCCTACCCCCCACCATTCCCCAAGTATACTGAGATCTCAACTCAAGCCATTAATCCCACCTAAGCAGGGCACTTCCTCAGTTGAGAATGCTGTCTGGAAGGTAACTGTGGATATTTAAGGCTGACTTCCTTCATTATCTGCTGTGCTTCCAGCTAGAAAGCACAACAAACAGCACAGACCTAACAAAACGTACAGCGGCTTTCCCCGGTACTGATAATTTTATAGCTACTGCCATCTAGTGGACAAAGATGACTTTACATCAGTATGTAGACCCACAGAAATGGAAATTCTCAGCGTTTCCTATTTATATCCTACCAACCACTTCATCCCACCTTAACAGAATCCAAAAGGCCACCTTTCCTTTGAAAGCCTAAGACCTGGAATGTAAGTACTTAATATTGTCTGAACAATTTTCCACAGGCATTATCATTTTTTGATATTATATGTACATAAATATTGTAACATGGTTGAAATTAACTTTATTGCTGTGGTTTTAGACAATTATTCTCTTAGAACTCTAAAAGTATTAAGGGCCGGGCATGATGGCTCAGCACATTGCGCTCAGGAGTTCGAGACCAGCTGGGGCAACACAGTGAAATCCCGTCTCTGCTAAAATACAAATTAGCCAGGTGTGGCAGCATGCACCTGTAGTCCCAGCTACTCAGGAGGCTGAGGCAGAATTGCTTAAGCCTAGGACAGGGAAGTTGCAGTGAGCCGAAATCATACCACTGCCCTCCAGCATGGGTGACAGAGCAAGACTCCAATTCCGAAAAAAAAAAAGTTTCTTCAAGTAGAGGCTGGGCGCAGCAATAGCTCACGCCTGTAATCCTAGCACTTTGGGAGACAGAGGCTGGCGGATCACCAGAGTTCGGGAGTTCAAAGACCAGCCTGACCAACATGGAGAAACCCCGTATCTACTAAAAATACAAAAATGAGCTGGGTGTGGTGACACGTGCCTGTAATCTCAGCTACTCGGGAGGCTAAGGCAAGAGAACCGCTTGAACCCAAGAGGTGGAGGTTGCGGCGAACATCCAGCCATTTCACTCCAGCCTGGGCAACAAGAGCAAAACTCCCATCTCAGGAAAAAAAACGTCAAAAAAGGTCAAGTAGAAACTTGGAGAGCTATAGTAGTAAAAGTACATGTTAGAATATAATCATTGCCAAGTTCAGCAGAAACCTGCATGTAACTCCAAATCTGGACCTGGAGATAATTTTTTGGTCCCTCTTCCCAAAGCAGCAGGGATGAACAAGCCATCTAGGTCATGGAGTTTCCTCTTACAAACTAAAACATCTTTACAGTAATTCCTGCAAAAGCAAATTTTGCCACCATGTAGATTTGTGCATGTACAGCCAGAGCATCCAACCATCCCTCCATTGTAAGGTTATTTGTAGAATCAAGTAAGGGAAGAGAAGCAAATGCCATTAACTGTAAGCTGAATGGGAAGTGATAGATTACTGTCCCTATGGTCACCTTCTCTTTCTCTAAACCTTACCTAATAAACAGCTAATTAGGAACTTAAAAGCTTTAAATATCTTTGCTGGCTTTTTAACTACTAGCCCACAGCGGAATCCTAAATACAAACAATAGGCCAGGTGCAGTAGCTTACACCTGTAATCTCAGCACTTTCGGAGGCCAAGGTGGGCAGATACCTGAGGGCTGGAGACCAGCCTGACCAACATGGAGAAATCCTGTCTCTACTGTTAGCTGGGTGTGGTGGCACATGCCAGTAATCCTAGCTCCTCGGGAGCTGAGGGAGAATCCCTTGTACCAGGAGATGGAGGTAGCAGTGAGCTATTACACTCTAGCCTGTGCAGCAAGAATCAAACTCCACCCAGAAAAATGAAACGTTTTTTGTAACCTTGGAGAAAATACGGAAAAACAAGTACATCAAATGGTGCTATGAATTCCCATTGAGACACCCAGACATTAGCTGACCTTTTATTTTTTGAGATGGGGTTTCTCCACGTTGGCCAGGCTGGTCTCAAACTCCTGACCTCAGATGAGATCCACCCACCTCGGCCTCCCAAAGTGCTGGGATTACAAGCATGAGCTGTGCCCAGCCTCATTAGCTGACCTTCATTAGTATCCAAGTGGACTACAGCTCCTTCATGAAATTAGCTTTTTGGCACATGCTAAGATTACCTAGATCACTTACATCTGGCTATCACAATGCACTGTTGGGACTGTTAACCAGGTTAAGGTTAGCTCCACCAGGCCTTCTGAATGACCTTAACCCACAAATGGGGAAATTCAAGCACCAGGGCAGTGGCTCATACAAGGGATTGCAATTCAAAGATACCTGTGCCATGCAGCTTAACATTCACTGCCATGTTTGGTTCTGACCACCCAATTATTTTTTTTGTTAGCACCTCTTGAGTGTCCACTGACCTTCAAATTCTTAATGATAATCTAGGACAACCCTCTAGGCAAAGAAGCCTTTGCTCCTAAGCAGGCTTATATACAGAATGGATCGAGAAAACATTAAGAAAAAAACCCCAAAAAACCACCATTAAATCAGCTTTCTGCCTCTTCAGCATAAGGCAGAAGTTTAGACCCAGATCTAATTTTTCATGCTCTACTTTCCAAAGCTGATACCATCCATCACACTCTGCAGGGCAACCCAGCTCTCATAATTCAACCTTAAGGGGGGGGAGGGGCGGTAGTAAGGTTCACATAATCACCTACACTAAGCCTATTTCTCCCACCGTCTGGCCTCAGAAACTATTTAAAGACTCAAGACAGTTGTATGGTGCCAATTTTAAATAGTTTTATTTAAGACATTGCATTTTCCACTTACAATACAGTGTTTTTATAAAGTGCAATGTTATTTCCTTCCCCTGTGCATATGTTCCATATTCAAGTATTGAGAATGCCCAGTAACTTACTATAGCAGCTGAACTTTTAAAAACTGCCACAGAATTTGCTACAAATTTAGGTCCTTCAATGTTTTACATATGTGGAACAATGCTCAATCTATGCTTGGGTTGGCTTAATCAACCTCTTCAATGGTGGGCCCTGAGGAAGCACCACCAGAGGGAGGAGCTCCACCACCAGGGAATCCCCCAGGCATTCCTCCTGGCATGCCTCCTGCACTCTGGTATAGTTTGGTGATGATGGGGTTGCAGACTTTCTCCAGCTCTTTTTGCTG
>CAUYLG010047897.1:0-30758 GCA_963573385.1 Cacajao melanocephalus | reverse complement strand
AAAATATTGGTTGGCTGCTTGTTTGTTATTTTCATCTCTTATTCCTTCCTGTCTCCATTGTTAAGCACAATTATTGGCATAATAGAGGTTTTTAATACCCATTTTTAGACTGCATTCTAGCCTGGGCAATAGAAAAAGAATCCCGTTCTCTCTCCCTCTTTCTCTTCCTCTTTCTCTCGTACATTCTTTTTTTTTCTTTCTTTCACTCTCACTTTCTTTCCTCTCTTTTTCTTTCTTTAAAAAAAAAAAAAAAGAAACTAATGTGGGTACATATGTGCGTGGAAGAATCATGACACCATTTCAGGACCTGTTACCACTCCTACCACCCAGTTTATCAAAGCTCTTGGATACACTGCTCTTCCTATAGGGAGATCTGGAAGCCATACTTCTCATTTTTTATAGCTTTCATGTGGTACCCTAACAAGATCCCTTACCACATCAGCATCTATACCTAAAATGTTATTTCTGGCTGAACACAGTGGCTTGTAAGGAGGATCGCTTGAGTCCAGGAGGTAGAGGGTGCAGTGAGCCGTGTTCACACCACTGCACTCCAGCCTAGCAACAGAGCGAGAGCCTGTGTCAAAAAGTTATGTCTGGGCCGGGCACGGTGGCTCACTCCTGTAATCTCAGCACTTTGGGAGGCCGAGGCGGGCGGATCACGAGGTCAAGAGATCAAGACCATCCTGGCCAACATGGTGAAACCCCATCTCTACCAAAAATACAAAAAAAATTAGCTGGGCGTGGTGGTGTGTGCCTGTAGTCCCAGCTACCCGGGAGGCTGAGGCAGGAGAATTGCTTGAACTCGGGAGGTGGAGGTTGCAGTGAGCCGAGATTGCGCCACTGCACTCCAGCCTGGTGCCTGGTGACAGAGCAAGACTCTGTCAAAAAAATAAAAAGTTATGTCTGTTGTTTCTATTGTTGAACCTCTTGAAAGCCAGGATTGAACTTCCCTTCTAATGACTCACCTATGAATTCTGTCATTTTTTTTTTTTTAACCCTGACCTCATGATGACACTAAATATAAGCTGTCACTTATTAAATTCCCACTAGGGCAGGCCAAGACTACCCCTAATTTTGTCAGATATTTCGGCCCATCTATTTTATTCAACTAAATTTGCTGAAATCACTTTATCTTCATTTACATCCAAGACTCCCACTCACCAATACATGCCAGGAAAGCAGTTTTCCTTACCATGCCAAATTCTCTCAAATTATTACTAACCTCACTGTTCTGTGATCCCAACATATGGTGACTTGACTCTTGCAACCTGTATTTCAGTCCATACTTCATGCCTCTGCCCATTATCCTCTTCTCCCTGATCTACAGATGCTCACTTCTGACACTTACAAATCAGCTTCTCAAAGAGGCTTTCCGCAACCACCCCAAGTAAGTAGCCACCAGATACCCCCCATGATACTCCCAATGTTAACCATCTGCATGTCCCTTGGGACTACCAGAATAGTCTTCTGTTTGCCACCTCTGCCTACCATGAGGATGTATGGTCTTTGAGATCAGATGGCTGTATACCTAGGATACAGTATAGGCGTTCCCTAAATGCTTTGGGGTTTGAATGACCAAGCTCGAAGTGTGGTACATGAATAAGGACAACTTAATAATTGAAGCATCTCCTGGCAGGGCACGGTAGCTCATGCCTGTAATCCCAGCACTTTGGGAGGCCGAGGTGGGTGGATCATGAGGTCAGAAGATCGAGATCATCCTGGCCTTGGTGAAACCCCATCTCTACTAAAATACAAACAATTAGCCAGGCACAATGGTGCGTGCCTGTAGTCCCAGCTACTCAGGAGACTGAGATAGGGAATCGCTTGAACCTGGGAGACAGAAGTTGCAGTGAGCCGAGATCGAGCGACTGCAATCCAGCCTGGCAACAGAGCAAGAGAGTGTGAGTGTGTGTGTGTGTGTGTGTGTGTGTGTAAGCATGTAAGTGTATGTGTATATATACGTATACGGCATCTCCTTAGGGAGATCAGAGTGCCGTGTTCCCTCGACGGTTCTGTGAAAAGAAAATAAATCTTGGGACCCCAAAGGGAAAAGTCAAGCTGGGAATTGCATTAGGCAAATCTGCCTCCCATTTTATTCCTACATAAGATAGCTACAAAGATGAAAAAAGAAAAAGTCACATATCTACTTCACAATTGGCCCACAAGGAAATTCCTTGTGGGCCCTAAGAATTGTTGAATTTTACCCTGGCAATGTCAATTGACAGCTGATCTTCACAGATGGGGGACACAAAGACAGAACTCCCAGTCACCCTTCTGAGACAGACGCGTATCTGATTGCTTCTTCTGCCCTACTGTTTATGTAAAAATGCAGATTCACTGAGCTAGACTAAGGCATAAATGACTATTCCTCTATCCCTCTCTCTCACAGTAAATTGTGTATGCAGTGAAAGGCTGACCAGAGACTCAAAAGACTGCAGCCTTTGTTTATTATTTACCTATGACCTGGAAGCCTTCCTTCCCGCCCTGACACACACATGGCCCAACTTAGAGCTGTCCTGCCTTTCCGGACCAAACCAATGTACATCTTACATATGTTGATAGATGTCTCATGTCTCCTGTGTAAAGCCAAGCCATACCCCAACCACCTTGAGCACGTTATCAGGACCTCCTGAAGCTATTCCCGAGTACATCTTAAATCTTGGCAAAATAAGCTTTCTAAATTGATTGAGACCTGTCTTAGCTACTTAGAACTGTGAACCCAGACTATCCATGTTTGAGGTTTTAATATAAAAATACAAGCCGATTTCCTATCATTCTTCTGTAAGTTCTTTCCAGTTGCTACAAATGTCTGAAACGGGTTTAGTAATGTTTCTTTCACCTGCCAAAGCTAGAAAGATCGACCGCATCAACTGGCACATCTTATTTAGTCTATTTCTTTGTGAACACTCAGATTGAGGAATCTGTGCCTTAGGAGATTAGCATGTAATTGACATTATTTTCCGTGTTGATCATTATTACCTTTTGGACTGAGTTCTACAGGGCTGAGATTTCTAGATAAGTAACATTTTCTTATCTGAATTCTTACCATATTTTCTACCGAACAATCCAACCACATTTTAAAAACTATGATAGCAGGCCGGGTGCAGTGGCTCACGCCTCTAAACGCAGCACTTTGGGAGGACAAGGCAGGTGGATCACCTGAGGTCAGGAGTTCGAGACCACCCTGATCAATATGGTAAAACCCCGTCTCCACTAAAAATGTGAAAATTAGCTGGGCATGGTGGTGGGTGCCTGTAGTTCCAGCTACTCATGAGGCTAAGACAAGAGAATTGCTTGAACCCGGGAGGTGGAGGTTGCAATGAGCCGAGATCACGCCACTGCACTCCAGCCTGGGTGACAGAGCAAGACTCCAACTCAAGAAAGAAAAAAAAAAAAAGACTATGATAGGCCTGGCACAGTGGCTCATGCCTGTAATCCCAGCACTTTGGGAAGCTGAGGTGGGTGGATCATGAGGTCAGGAGTTCAAGACCAGCCTGGCCAACATGGTGAAACCCCATCTCTACTAAAAATATAAAAGTTAGCAGGGCATGGTGGTACGCACCTGTAATGCCAGCTACTCGGGAGGCTGAGGCAGGAGAATTGCTTGAACCAGGACCCGGAGAGCGGAGATTGCAGTGAGCCAAGATCACACCACTGCACTCCAGGCTGGGCTACAGAGCGAGACTCCATCTCAAGAAAAAAAAAAAAAAAAGACTATGATAGTAGCCACTGTTAAGACTGAAAGAAGGGAAAGAAGGGGTCACACTGAAGCCACTCTAGTTATGTGACATTATCCTATATACAAGGCACTTAGACGCGTGGATAATAGAGAAGTCAAGCTATAATTAATCCCCTAAAAGAAAAATATGTTTACATGACAAATGTGTTTGAGTATCTAAATATGACAAACTTAAACACATGAAGGTTTACAATTTAAATATATTTAAAGAAATATAGTTTCATACCTGCTTGTAGTAGTCTATATAGGTGATTTTGGTGCCATCTGATTTGTTAAATGTGTGTTGAGGATTCTGTGTCCAATCAACACCATCTACTCTGTAGGTCCTGTTGTTGTATCTGTGAAATTACAATATGGTATTATATCTGACTTTTTCATTGCATGGAACCATCCACACAGAAAATAAGACATTTTTAATCTTGCAAGGAATTGCAGGATGTATTAGATTTACTAAGACGTAATTCACGGCCAGGCGCGGTGGCTCACGCCTGTAATCCCAGCACTTTGGGAGGCCGAGGTGGGTGGATCACGAGGTCAAGAGATCGAGACCATCCTGGCCAACATAGGGAAACCCCATCTCTACTAAAATACAAAAATATTAGCTGGGCGTGGTGGCGCATGCCTGTAGTCCCAGCTACTCGGGAGGCTGAGGCAGGAGAATTGCTTGAACCCAGGAGGCGGAGGTTGCAGTGAGCCGAGGTCGCGCCACTGCACTCCAGCCTGGCGCCTGGTGATGGAGTGAGACTGTCTCCAAAAAAAAAAAAAAAATGTAATTCACATACTACACAACTGATCCATTTGAGCATACGATCACCTGGTTTTTACTACAGCCACAGAGACGTGTAATCATCAAGACAATCAAAGAAACATAACCATAAACGGTCACTTCCCATTTTAGCCTAATCCACCAGCCTTCAGGCAACCACTAGTCTACTTCCTGTCTCAACACTTTTGCTCATTCATTTCATGTAAACTGAGTCATAGAACGTCTGTTCTTTCCCGACTGGTTTCTTTCACTTAGCATTGTGTTTAAGATTCATCCACGCTGTAGTATGTCTTGGCACTTAATTCCTTTTCATTTCCAATAATATTCTATTGTAGGATATCCCACCTTTTGTTTATCCATTCACCAAACAGACATTATGGCTGTATATACTTTTGGTTACCATGAATAAGGTTACAAACATTTATGTGACAATTTTAGTGACTATGTTCTTATTTCTCTTGCGTGTTTAAGTAGGAGTAAAATTTCTGGGTCATATATATAGGAGTTAAAAAGGAATTATTTAGGTGGCTAATAAAAGTTCTCAGTGGAATTTTCTCTTAATAAAAAAACAGCCCCCAAATAATTTTTCTAACAAAAAGCAGCCTGAAAAATCAAGCTGCAAGCATAGACAAGCAAGCTGGAAGCTTGCGTAGTTCAATGCCAGCAGCTATGCCAGAAGCCAGGTATATCCAACATAGAGGTTTCCTCTTCCCTTCTCTTTGCGGCCATGTGTGCAGGTGTTAAGGTGCCAGCCAGGTGGAAACCACATCTGCATAATAAAAGATTAGGGTGGGATGACCAATCTCTTCACAAGCTATGTAAATGGCACACCTGGTCCAACCAACCCTCTGGGCCCTATGCAAATCAGACACCACCTCCTCAAGCCCCTCCATAAAACCAACCTCATCTCTGCAAAGAGGAAGATCCATTCAGAACGCCCCTCCCCCTACAAGGGGGAGCTTTTTTCTTCTTTCACCTATTCAACTTTCCGCTCCTAAACCCACACTTCATGGGTCTGCATCTTTGTTTTCCTTACTGTGGGGCAACGAACCTTGCGTATTTCCCCAAATGATACCACTTCAGTAATACATATCTTCAGCGTTTTAAGAAAGTGCCAGACTGTTTTCCAAAGAAGCCATACCATTTCATATTCCTACAAGCAGCGTAGGAGGGTTGCTTCTGATCTTTCCACATCCTTGCCAACACTTGTCAATATCTGTCTAATTTTAACCATCCTAGTAGGTATGAAATGGTATCTCATTGTGGTTTTCACTTGCATTTCCATGATGGTTACTGATCTTGAACATTCTCATGCATCTATTGGCCATTTGTATATTTTGTTTAAAGAAATATATCTGGAGAAGTATCTAATTGATCTTTTGTCCATTTAAAAAATTATGTCGTCTCTCAATTAAGTGTTTGTATATTCTAGATACAGGTTACTTATGCAATTTGCAAACATTTTCCCTACTTTTTCCAGTTGTTTTCACAATTTTGATAGTATACTTTGAACAAAAGTTTTTAAGTTGGTGAAGCCCAATGTATGTTTCTTTTGTCATCACTTTGGCTTTGAGTGGATTATCTAAGGTTTTGCCTAGCTCAAAGTCAAAAAGATTAAGTCCTGTATTTTTTTTCTTTTTTTCTTTTTTTTTTTTTTTTTTTTAGATGCAGTTTTGCTCTTGTTGCCCAGGCTGGGGTGCAATGGCGCAATCTCAGTTCACCACAAGCTCTGCCTCCCTGGTTCAAGTGATTCTCCTGCCTCAGCCTCCCGAGTAGCTGGGATTACAGGCATGCACCACCACGCCCAGCTAATTTTTGCATTTTTAGTAGAGACGAGGTTTCTCCATGTTGGTCAGGCTGGTCTCGAACTCCCAACCTCAGGTGATCCATCCACCTCGGCCTCCCAAAGTGCTAAGATTACAGGCGTGAGCCACCGCGCCCGGCCGAGTCCTGTATTTTCTAAGAATGTTATGCTTTTAGTTCTTACATCTAGGTCTATTGAGTTGGTTGAGTTAAACTGGAATTGTGTGAATTATATGAGGAAAAGGGAGGTGGACAGTCAGCTGTCCCAGCAACATTATTGAAAAGACTATCCTTTCCTCTATTCAATTACCTTGACGCACTTGTCAGAAGGCAGTTGACTAAGTGGAGGTTAACCTTCTGGACTTATTTCATTGGCCTCCATCTATCTTTAGGCCAACATCACACGACCTTGATTACTAGAGCTTTCTAGTAAGTTTTAAAATTGAGAAGTGTGAGTCCTCCAATTGTGTCTGTGTAAGATTGTGTTGGCTAAGGAACCGATTCTTTAAATCCATTATCAATGTAAGATTTCTGCTGTAGAAAGATTCAAAAATTTCCTTCAAATGAAAAATTGCCGATGGATTATAACTAAGCACTCATTTTTAAACTAGCTAAATGCCCACAACAGAGAGGAAAACGAAAGAAATCTAGAAACAGCTTAGTGTTATGTGCAAGGTAGGGTTCAGAGCAAATGAACTGGCATTAGGGATTACAAGAATAGTGAAGTCAGCCAGGCACGGTGGCTCATGCCTATAATCCCAGCACTTTAGGAGGCTGAGACAGGCGGATCATGAGGCCAACAGAGTAAAACCCCATCTCTATTAAAAATACAAAAACATCAGCTGGGTAGCACACGCCTGTAGTGCCAGCTACTTGGGAGACTAAGGCAGAATTGCTTGAACGCAGGAGGTGGAGATTGCAGTGAGCCAAAATCGCTCCACTGCACTCCAGTCTGGGCGACAGTGCGAGACTCCGTCTCAAAAAAAAAAAAAAATAGAATAGTGAAGTCTACAATTGACACATTCTTCTCCCAAGTTGTATAACCAGAGGAGAAACATGTCCAGTGGTTCTTGCCATTTCTACTCAAACTTCAACATTTAGTGACTAGAAAACTACAGGACCATCTCTTGGGGGGCAGGGAGGGAGTTAAAATGATTGGATAGGTTTTTAAAAAATAGACTTACTTTGTCAGAACAATTGATCCAATTAATTTATTAGCTACTTCCTCTTCGGGGTTTCTTCGGTAGGTCTGTGCCTGTATTTTGTTTATGAAATCATAAACAGTTTCTATTCGGAGCAGTTTGTGGTTCACATCAGCACAGAGGGTAATGCTGTTTTCGTATTGAAGAATAGAAGTAACATAACCACGCCAGATTTCCAAGCTGGTACTAGAATAAATTACATGAGAGTATTAAGTCCAAGCTCTTCACATAAAGCCAAGGGTTTCCAGGCCTAAGCTCTGGGTCTAAAAATTGGTACTTAGAAGTCAGTTTCAATTCCTTGGTCTTAGCCTTTTGAAGGACCTTCAGGTAAACATTTATCAGATGTGCTATTTATATTTTTGTTGAACTGTTTTTATCACCCACAAGCTGAAAGTATCATATCCACATTTATCCGTAACATAACTTATGTTTGATATATACCTATATAAGTAAGTAATAGACAGATATAGTTGCTATGATTGAAGATACTTTCAGAGATAAATTACCCATTTTGCATGATCTTTTAGGCTTCTTACAATGTGTATGCAACTGAATTACCTTAAGGTTTATATTTGTCATGCTAAGTTTTTTTAAAAATGAATCTTCTTACTTTGAGTTGACATTACACTTTTAAATGGTCAGTGGATGCCATTTAAAAGGCCGTAACTTTTAAGGCGTACCACTTCAAATGTGAAATGAATAACTTTCTCAAAAAAAATCCTACGTTTAAGTCTGCACAATGTGAAATTTTCTACTTTATACAAACCCACGACGTGCTAGTGTCAATGGTATCTTTTCGGTATAATAGTGGCGACCAATTTGTTTCAAGTTTAGCTCCTTGAAAGTTCTAGAAATGGAAAAAACAGATTTTGTTGAAAGTACATGTTATACTATTAAGCATTTAGTAAGACACATAAGGGAGAAAAAAAAAATCTGTCAATGACTATTTATATTATCCATGAACATAAAGTCCCTAACGAAGTTACATTATGAGGTGGATAGTAAGGTTCGTTTAACCTCAATTGTTCTGTCTCCTTATAAACATAATATTGTAGAAAGGTTACCAAAATGTTCTTCATTCTCAAAACTGAACTAAGGTCTCTTTTTCAAATGTGCCTTTTGTTTCAGACAGAGCCTCACTCTGTCGCCCAGGCTGGAGTGCAGTGGCGCGATCTCTGCTCACTGCAACTTCTACCCACCAGGTCCAAGTGATTCTCCTGCCTCAGCCTCCCAAGTAGCTGGACTACAGGCCCATGCCACCACACCCAACTAATTTTTGTATTTTTAGTAAAGGCAGGGTTTCACCATGTTGGCCAGGCTGATCTCAAACTCCTGACCTCAAATGATCCACCCACCTCAGCCTTCCAAAGTGCCAGGATTATAGGTGTGAGCCACCACATCTGGCCTCAAACTGTGCCTTTCAAATTATAACTTTCAATATTTAGTCATCCTAGTAACCACAGCATAAAAAGTACATTTGCTACAAGGACATGCATGGATGTGCATAGCTGATGTCTATTACTCTTTCTAGGTAGGTATGAGGCAAAGAGCGGGAGTAGGCCAGGAGAAGAACACTGAGGATAAAGCCACTGAACTTGCTCATTCTAGGTGAGCCTCAAGTATCGTTTCACCTCCAAGACCCTTCACTCTCTTAATATATGGGACTATGAAGAACACGAAGTGCTAGAAGCAAACGGCTACGTTCAACACCACTAACGCAATAAAACAACCGAATGAATAGCAAAGAAATTCAACCCTGATAACATACTTTCTAAACAGAATGTTGTAAAAGCGTAGGCAATCTGGTGACGTGGGTGTGAGTTCTTTGGAAAACTCGACCACAATCTTCACAATTTTTTTGTCTTCGGTTATGCTCACCCATTCCACTTTCTGAGATTAAGAACAAAAAAAAAGTCCAGACATTCTTCCAAAAACTTAAGCTTCCTTGCACGGCAAATCAACATGTCACTTGGCTATCCAGCACATTATCGTGATGGGGCAGTCTTTCCCACAAAGGTACATGCATGTACAAAACGTGATTCACAAGAGTGAAGAGTTGGAATTAAATAATCAAGTTGAAATATTTTACTCAAGCTCCTGAAAACAATTTAATTGTTCAGTTGATATAGAAATTTCTAGAAGAAAATAAGTTTTCTAATTTTTTCTGCTAGGAGGGGGCTGAAGTTTTGAATGAAACAAATAGAACAAAAAAATAAAGTATCCAAAATTTGGAAGCATTTTTAAGCCACATTGTGCTATTAAATTTCATTTAAGCATTAAAATTAGAGGCATTATTGAGTATCAGTAACCAAACATGGCATTCAGGTTCTGCTACAAGCCATATGAGCAAGAGGTCCTTGGGACATCTCTACAAACAACTGCACAAAAATAATGGGTGTTTTATTATTTAAAAAAAAAGTAAAAACAAGAGAAAGAACACAGAAAGATGTGAAATAACATTACTTAACCCGCTCTCTTAGTGGCCGAGATAATAATAAAGAGTTTCCATCAAATATATGGCGCTCTCCAAATTTCCTTATATGTTGATTAAGTAAAATTTGACGGAGATTTCCAGCTTCTATGTCTGGTCTGTAGTCAACGTTATATTTAAATGCAACACCCTGAGGACGGGATATCACTCGGAAGTGATTGGCGATTAGCTGTACCACTTCACCCTCTGAACCTGAAAAATGGAGTGACATGACAATTAAGAAACAGACCGATTGGGCCTAAAACAGGTTGGACACTACAATATTAAAGGCCAAAGTTAGGGCTGGGTGCAGAGGCTCACGCCTGTAAATCCCAATGCTTTGGGAGGCTGAGGAGGGCAGATCATGAGGTCAGGAGTTCAAGACCAGCCTGGGAAACATTATGAAACCCCATCTCTACTAAAAATTCAAAAAATTAGCTGGGCATGGTGGCATGGGCCTGTAATCCCAGCTACTCAGGAGGCTGAGGCAGGAGAATTGCTTGAACCTGGGAGATCAGAGGTTGCAGTGAGCCGAGATTGCGCCACTGCACTCCAGCCCAGGCAACAGTGTGGGACTCTGTCTCAAAACCAAAACCCGAACCCGAACCCGAACCCCAACCCAAACAGCTCCATCAACACTGGGTTATCGGCCAACATACCTGTTTTTGAGTTTTTAACATGCATCATATCTCGCCTGGTGTTTACCACCAGGTCCTGAAAAACTCCACCAATCCTCCTCTCCTGTAAGGATAGGGTTTGTAATCCAGCTTCAAGTCCAGGTTCTTTCACCCCTGCATAAATGTAAAAGCCAGAAGTTTAAACAATAAAAAGGGAAGAATAGAAAAGACAGTATTAACACCCAGCCTAAGTTTGTTGGAGGTAGGTAAGATGCCACCCAAGGTTCCAAAACACATTTCACTGATATTGCCACAAGCGCATAACCTTACCCAGAAACCTTTCCCAAGGAGTCCTCAGTTCACATCCGTGGTTGCCTTAGCACTTCGTTCATTCCTGCTACACATTTGCCCCATTTCTTTGGGTATTGTTTCATGGTACAAGATTCTAGAAACCTTGGTTTTGACTCTGTCTTTGAGCCTATCCCCTGCCGCTACACTGCCCCCTAGTGGGAATCATAAAATGCCAAATAAGCCAATCATTTAAAAAAATCTATGGAACTGGCTTTTGATACAAACCTGATCTATCCTTTCTATTAAGAGCAACTACGAAAGGATCACACTATTTTCAACTTACATTCTAAGTTCATATTGATGTAGCTATTCTACAAAGTTAAATTTGAATGACAGCACAATGCAGTCTTTCAGTGACAAGTGAGGCATCCTGGAAGAATAGGCACATGTCATTTTAAATCCCGTACCCCTGAATGACCAGGAAGTCTTTGCCTTGGGCTACAATGGTTCTTCTCAAAATTTTACTTCCAGAGGCTATTGTTTTCAGTTTATGAGGATCTTACAAATTAAGAGTGTCTCCATTTCTGATAGACTAACTACATTTTACACATAAAATTTGAAACAATTTTATGAAACTCCCAACTAGCTCCTGACACACTGAATAATAAAATTCATCACATTAAAATGTCAGCAAAAGAAAACGGGTGTCCAAGCTTGGCACTTTGGCACTTGCTACAAACCATGCTTTTTTTTTGAGATGGAGTCTTACTCTGTCACCCAGGGTGGAGTGCAGTGGCACCATCTCAGCTCACTCGAACCTCTGCCTCCTAGGTTCAAGCAATTCTCCTGCCTCAGCCTCCCAAGTAGCTGGGATTACAGGCACGTGCCACCATGCCTGGCTAATTTTTGTATTTTGGGATTTTGCCATGTTGACCAGGCTGGTCTCAAACTTCTAGCCTCAAGTGATCCACCCACCTGGGCCTCCCAAACTGCTAGTGTCAGCCACTGTGCCCAGTCCATGTACTTTAAACATACTATTTGATAACCCTTCAGATGGGATCCGATGATTAAAAATATGTGTTTTAATTTTTTTTTTTCGGTTCCACGGGGACATCATAAGGCATAACAGTGATTCATCTCAGGAGTGTTTTAATTTTATGTATTCAAATGTATAAGCTCATTTTATAGGTTCTGGATTTTGGATCAGTTTGTTAATATTTATCTATAATACAATTTTTATTTTTTAGTGTTTAACGTTTTGACTCATTACAAGCTACTTTGCGATAACCGAAGTGGAGAATCCAGACTGAAGTTGAATCACATTGGCCAAATCCTTAGCAAATGACAGTATCTGAGCCTGTGTGCATGAGTGCTTGAATAAATGAGGATGGCCCGTCACCCTGCAATGTAGGTAACAGTTTAAACAATGTCACAATTTAAAGAGGCAAAAAAATGGTATTCTTAGAATTCCATTAAGTTAACTTACAGTTATCATCTGCAAATGTGTCATTTACATTCGAAAAGCAATTATGTTGAACTGGCTAATAAACAGTGACCTCCATTTCTTTTCCACAAGTTTTAAGACATAAAGTGAAGGAAACACTATCAGATAATTCACTGCACGAAGAGAGACAGTTGCCAGCTGCACACACTTCCCATCCCACCAAACCTCATGGGAGTCCTCAGGCTCTGTCTAGAACCTTCTACCACTGTAGCAGCCCTCCACGCATGAAGCATCCCCTGCCACTCACGTCCTTCTTGCCTCCTTTCACCTCGAGACTGTGCTATTCCTTCTGCTCCTCTTGGTGGCCGCGGTCTAACCACTGGGCCTTCCTCTCGCAGGGGCCGGGGTGTCCATGGCCGCTGAGCGGGCTCCTAGAAATAGAAATAATGAGCTCTGCCCCCTTGTGTTTATTCACCCTCCAAATGGTACTCTCAGGGCACAAGGCAAAGGAATTTCCTCTGCAAAGCTCATATTCCAGTGACAGAAACTGAGTTGTAATAAGCAACAGTGTAATAGAACTTTGTGTGGTAATTGCTAAAGAAACAAAGACCACCACAAACTGAGGAGAATCAGGAACTACTGGGAAGGTGGGGTGTGAAGGGGCAGGTTTCATTAATTGATGGTGCAAAGGAGGGCCTCAGTGAGAAAGAGACATTCAACCCAAGACTTGGAGGTGCTGAGTGAATTAGCAAAGTTGCCCAAGCCAAAGGTGGAGGGAAAAAGAGCAGAGCTCTGCAGCTGGGAAGGTTCAAGGAAGAATGAGGCGACCAGTATGGATAGAAGAAGGGAAGGGCGAGAGAGGTCAGTGAGATGAAGGGAAGGAGGTCATTTTAAGGAAATTGCTTCTGACTGATAAATTGAGAGCTGTGACAGGATGCCAGGCAGAGGAACAACATGAACCGATTTGTCAGGTTCTGTTGAGAACACTCCGAGTGAGAGATAAGGAAACAGCAAGGATGTCAGCTGTTTGGGCTGGAAGGCAGGGATAGGGGTGGTGAGAAATTGTCCGATACTAGATAGTTTTTGAGAAAAAAAAAAAAAAATCAAACAATCCCTGGTTGTTTTTGAGAAAGGCTTGAGGTCATGGCAATAGGATGAACCCACAGACTTTTGGCCTGAGCAAGCAGAATAAACGTCCTTCTGATGAGCGGGTGGGCGTGCGGTGTGGGGGGGAGGTGGGCGTGCGGTGTCGGGGAGGTCAGATCGGGAGAATGAGATGTCTGTGGACACCCGTGGGGCAGTTGGGTGGTACAGGAGAGGTTCTGGCTGAAGAGAAAAATATGGGGACCTGTCCATACACCAGATAGCATTTTTGACCCTGGATAACTTCACCCAGGGAGTGAGAATATGGAGAAAAAGATGAGGCTCAACAGCTAGGTCTGGGCAAGATCAAGAGGGCACAAGGAGAACTCCACAAAGGAGAGAAATGGGGGGTGGCCAGTGAGGAAGGAGGTGGCCTCAACACCAAGTGAAGGGAGCCAATCAGGAGAAAAGAGGTCTCAACTGTGCCAAGTACACACCAGAGGGCAAGTCCGAGGAGAGCCGCCCTGTGGATTTGGAGAGTGTGAGCATCCAGGGAAGGTTTCTTGATGAATGGGAGTGAACTCAGTGAGTTTGAAGACAGATGGGAATGATTTAGGAGAACACACCTGCTGACTTGGGAGACAGAAAGTGGCACCAGATGGGCCCTGGACGGAGGACTGGGAGGACTGGCTACGGGGCTAAGTAGAGATACCTGCTTTAGGTAGGAACAAGGATGGTGCCCTAGGCTGGGCATGGCGGCTCACGCCTGAAATCCCGGCACTTTGGGAGGCTGAGGCAGGTGGATCACCTGAGGTCAAGAGTTCAAGACCAGCCTGGCCAACATGGTGAAACCCCATCTCTACTAAAAATACAAAAAAAGAAAAAAGAAAAAAATGCTGGTGCCCTAGGATCTCAGGTGAGGGGCTAGATACAGGTTCAGATGGTCATGAGTGAGGAGACGAGAGGGGGAGCCACTGACATTCTCATTAGATGCTTTGTCTGTCTCAGTGACACCGGGGTCGATGTTGAAAACTGAGAATTAGGATCAGGAGGAGGAATTCAGGTTGGAGGGCTTAGGAGAAAGAGGAGCGACAATCACAGGAGAGTAAGGGGACCTGGAAAGCGTCATGCTACTTCCATGCAGAATAGGGTCCCCGGGAGGTTGTCAGGTGAAACCCCTCAGCACCACTACGGATCCTGTCGTGTGAATGCAAAGTAGATATGCAGCAAGAGAGGATAAAACAGAGCAGGCATAACCAGTTTTCAACAAGACTGGAAATTCTATCTAACTCAGGCGATACCAGTGCATTCATGAAGTTGCTTATTTTGGGTCACTTCCAAAGAGGAGTCATTGGCTGAAGCCAAGAAATCTAGAAACCTTTGCATCCACTTTGGGCTGAAAGTCAGTCTGCTTCCACACGTGAGAATGGGAGGAGGAAGCAGTGGAACACAGATGAGGCCTCCCCATGCTGCCGTCTATAGAGCCTGACTTTTCTTATGAACTTTGATCAGTCCTCACTTAGCACTATTCCTCAACTAGCTTGGCTCGACAACCAATTCTATGTTCTTTTCAGTACAGGCACGAATTTCTTGCATAAAGAAAACAATGAAAGTTACAGGCCTGGCTCACTGCAGCTGATTCAGGTGCTCTGGGTACCCCAGGTGCCTCTTGTTCTTCCTGCTCCCTGCGGCGGGCTCTGCCTCGAGCAGTCGTCCTGGCCCTACCAGTCATTGTGGTCGTGAAGGTGATGACCCTGAAGAACACAGTTACGTTAGACGTCTGTGGAGTTGCCTGGTGTCTTACTCCCTTCAGTGTTGCTACAACAGAGTATCTGAGGCTGAGTAATTTATGAAGAAAGAGGTGTATTTGGCTCATCATTCTGGTGGCTGAGAAGTACAAGACTGGGCAGCTCGTCTGGTGAGGGTCTCATGCTGCTTCAACTCACGGTAGAAAGCAAGAGTGGGGGAGAGGTGTGTATGAAGATCACATGGCAAAATGGGAAACAAAAACTGAGGAAGCCAGACTCTAACAAGCAGCTCAGGCACTAATCCAACGCACTCGCCTCCGAGGGAGGACGTGAACCTACTCATAAGGACTCCACCCCCCAGAACCCAAACGCCTCCCAGTAGGCTCCTCTTCCCAAGGCTGCCACATTGGGGATCAAATTTCAGCATGAGTTTTGGTGGGGAGGAGCCGTATTCAAACAATAGCACCTGGTAACATTTTTCTTCCTTTTACTATTACTTCTAAGAAAGCACCTGGTTACTAACTACACACATTTTCCTATCACACCAAAAAGACTGCCCCCACGTCAGCAAGAAGCGTCCTGTAATAAAAGACTGGAGACATGATTAAAAAAAAAAAAATTTTTTTTTGAGACAGTCTCCTTCTGTCTCCAAGGCTGGAGTGCAAAGACACCATCTCGGCTCACTGCAACCTCCACCTCCCAGGCTCAAGCGATTCTCCTGCCTTGGCCTCCCGAGTAGCTGGAATTACAGGCACACGCCACTGTGCCTGGCTAATTTTTGTATTTTTAGTAGACACGGGTTTCACTGTGTTGGCAAGGCTGGTCTCGAATTCCTGACCTCAGATGATCCACCTGCCTTGGCCTCCCAAAGGCTTGTGATTACAAGCGTGAGCCACCGCACCAGGCCCAACTTTTCTAGAAATTTAAAGAAACTATGGTTATCTTTCACACACAGACTTACAAGACACTAGGGTTACTACACTTGTCAGAGTCAGGCGAGTACTGGGTTCCTCTCACCTCCCAGGCAACCCCACAAGCACAGCAAGGAGCGCAGGTGCCCCCGAACTCTTCCACTCCACAATTAAACCTGAGCTCCCGCATCCGGAGTGTGTCCTCTGCCCACCCACCTCCTACCCTGGCTTTTTGGGGTCTGCTCCCACAGCTTACCTGCCCTCCTTCCACAAGAATTAGGCTGATCTGTGCGCAACGCACCACTGGCTTCTGTGGCTTCGGGTCCCTGGTCCCAACCCCACAGTGTCCCGGAGCTGATATCCGCGAGGTCAGAGGCACAAAGCCCCTTTTGAAGAGGTAGACCCTCCTAACTTTCTGGGCACACAGCCCCGTGCCCCGCAGCGGTCACCGAAAGGGCCCGGGAAAACAGACGGACTAGCCCAGCCTCCCGCGAGACGGGGCGCACTCTCAGGAGGGCAGCCGTCGCCCCCGCCCCAATTCAATTTCAACCCTGCGGCCCGGCCTCTTTTGGCGCCGCCTCCATCCGGCCCAAAGAGGCCACGATGAGCTGCACGTGGCGGGCTCAGAGATACTGCGAAGTCTCCCGGGGAAGGAGTGGGACCAGCTCTCCCTGCCTTTCTGCCTCACCACGTCTTGCTCATTAACCACTCCCGGATTTACCCGCCAGGTGCCCTTACAAAACGATGTGCACTTGGAGCCCGAGCATGCAGCCCTCCCCACTTAGTAGCTTTAACCAAGTCGTTGCTGTGGCGGGTGTAACTAAATGCAGCTGCTATGACCGTCCTCGAGTTCAAACCTAGATACATCCTCACCTCGTTTGCACAGACCTCCACAAGTGGATCCGCTGTCATGGATCAGCTTTTCAGTATTTCTTTAAAAATAAAAAAATAAAAATAATAAGCTGGGCGCGGTGGCTCACATCTGTAATCCCAGCACTTTGGGAGGCTGAGGCGGGCGGATCACCTGAGGTCGGGAGTTCAAGACCAGTCTGACCAAAATGGAGAAACCCCTTCTCTACTAAAAATACACAAATTAGTCAGGTGTGGTGGCGCATGCCTGTAATCCCAGCTACTCGGGAGGCTAAGGCAGGAGAATCGCTTGAACCTAGAGGGTGAAGGTTGGGGTGAGCCGAGATCGCACCATTGCAGTCCAGCCTGGGCAACAAGAGCAAAATTCCATCTGAAAAACAAAACAAAACAAAACAGAAAAAAACCTTATCTGTTGTATCCGTTTTTTCCATCTATTCTGGGTTTCTGTCATTCTTTTTGGCCTTGCCGTGTGTGTGTGTGAGTGTGCGTGTGTGCGTGTGTGTGTTTTGAGACAGGGTCTCTCTCTTTTGCCCAGGCTGGAGTGCAGCAGTGCAGTCTCCGCTCACTGCGACCTCAACCTCCCGGGCTCAAGAAATCCTCCCACTTTGGCCTCCAGAGTAACTGGAACTGCAGGTGCTGACATTACCCTTGGCTGATTTTTTAGTATTTTTTGTAGAGACAGGGTTTTGCCATGTTGCCTGGGCTGGTCTTGAGCTCCCAGGCTCAAGTGATCCTCCTGCCTCAGCCTCCCAAATTGCTGGGATTACAGGTGTAAGCCACCATGCCCAGCCTAGGTATTTTTTAAAAATCATCAACTCTTTAATATTTTATCACCGTTACGTTCAGGTCCTTGATGTACACACTGAATACCTGTTAATTATGAGAGAAATAGCTATCTGACACCATTTCTTAACTAATCTTTGTCTTACTGCTTTGAAATTGCACCATTCGCCTGTAGAAATCTGCATGTGTCCTTATCTTGAATTCCAGATGCAGCTGTGCCCTGTTGGCCAGGCACAGTGGTTCATGCCTGTAATCCCAGCATTTTGGGAGGCTGAGGCAAGGAGGACTGCTTGAGGCCGGGAGAAGACCAGCCTGGGCAACATAGCAAGACACTGTCTCTAAAATAACAATAATAAATAAGCTAGGATGGTGGCACACAACTGTAGTTCCTGCTGCTTGGGAGGCTGAGGCAGGAGGGCAGAAGAATCGCTTGAGCCTGGGAGTTCAAGCCTGCAGTGAACTATGATCACACCACTGCACTGCAGCCTGGGTGACAGAGTGAGACTCTGTCTCAAAAAATTCTGCACTGAAAAGCCTGAACCTGCTAAGTACTTGAAAATTCCTGGCCAGCTGGGAGCGGTGGCTCAGGCCTGCAATCCCAGCACTTCGGGAGGCCGAGGAGGGCGGATCACCTGAGGTCAGGAGTTCGAGACCAGCCGGGCCAACATGGTGAAACCCCGTCTTTACTGAAAATACAAAAATTACCCGAGCATGGTGGCAGGTGCCTATAGTCCCAGCTACTTGAGAGGCTGAAGCAGGAGAATTGCTGGAACTTGGGAGACAAGTTGCAGTGAGCCAAGATCGTACCACTGCATTCCAGCCTGGGCAACAAGAGCCAGACTCCATCTCAAAAAAAAAAAAAAAAAGAGAGAGAGAGAGAAAATTCCTGGCCATAGAAAGATAGGTCACCTGCCAGCGACAGCCTGTACCGACCATCTCCCACCCTGTGACATGAACTACCCTCCTGCCCTCTGTCCCCACTGCCACCAACCCTGACCTCCTAAGAGCTGAAAGAATCATTCTTGAGAGTCATAGCCCCCAGCCCCCTGCTTTGTCCCCCAACCCTCAAGGACAAAAAGTACTTTGGCTCCCTGCCTGCAGCATCTGGGAAGGAAAGGAGAGTGACCTTGCCCTGCACTCAGGACCACCATGGAGGGAGAAGCCACCCCATCGCCACAGAGACCTGAAGCTGTCTGGAGCCCAAGGCTGTGCACCTGCCCTGTGCTGATTCTCTGCCTCGGAAAGGACCATGCAGCTGGAGACACAGTGGCCCTGAACATCATCTAGATTTGTAAAACCTCGTAGGTTACTCGGGTGCACGGTGAGATCAAACCGCTAACGGTGGCCGAAGAGGAAAACTGGATTAACTGGTAAAAATGGGACTTTTGTTCATTGTTATAGACTGGTCAGAAGTACTACCTGTCCTGAGCTTGGCCCCCAGCCTCACCCCACAGGGCGGCCCTCAGATGCCAGGCTACTAACACACTGCTTTCCCCATCACAGAGTTTGTGGGGATAATGTGACTGTCTACTCCAGGGGATTCCGACTTACGCACACATCAGAATCACCCAGATGGATGCCATGCTTGGTGGCTCATACCTGTAATCCCGAGATGGGTGGATCACTTGACATCAGGAGTTTGAAACGAGCCCGGCCAACGTGGTGAAACCCCATCTCTACTAATACAAAAAAGCCAGGTGCGGTGGTGCGCGCCTGTAGTCCCAGCTACTTCGGGAGCTGAGACAGGAGAATCACTTAAAACCAGGAAGCAGAGGTTGCAGTGAGCCGAAATCGTGCCACTGCATTCCAGCCTGAGTGACAGAGTGAAACTCTGTCTCAAGAGAAAAAAAAAAGAATCACCCAGATGGTTTGTTTACATGGAGGTTCCCAGACCCCACTCCCCTAGGTTCAGATTCACAGACTGAGATCTTCCAACTCAGAGCAACAAAAGCAACCAAAATGAAAATCGCAATGTTTTAAAAGACACTCATCTCAGAAGTGGCACTAGCACTTCTCCCATCCTGTATTGGTCACACAAACCAACCCTCCTACAGTTTGACAGGATGCCGCACACGGCCGTGACTACCAGGAGGTGGGAACCATTGCCCTCAGTTTGGAAACTGGATCCCCCTCTACTCATGTTCACATGCCCTGTATGAATCAGGATTCTCCAGAGAGACGAAGCCAATAGGATCTATATTTCCTGTTGGTTCATGCAATGATGGAGGCTGAGAAGTCCCACAATAGGCTTTCTGCAAACTGTAGAGCCGGGGAAGCCAGTAGCATGGCTCAGTCCAGATCTGAAGGCCTGAGGACCAGGGAAGCCAACTCTGTCACTCTCACTCACGATCTCAGCTCACTGCAACCTCCGCCTCCTGGGTTCAAGGAATTCTCCTGACTCAGCCTCCTGAATAGCTAGGATTACAGGCGCACACCACCACACCCAGTTAATTTTTGGTATTTTTACTAGAGACAGGGTTTCACCATGTTGGCCAGGCTGGTCTCGAACTCCTGACCTCAGGTGATCTGCCTGCCTCGGCCTCCCAAAGTGCTGGGATTACAGGCATGAGCCACCACGCCCAGCCCATCAACTTGTGTTTTAAGGAACATGGTTGTAGTATAGAGAATAGGATCTAGGAGAGTAAAGGTGGAAATGGGGCAACCAGTTAAGCTTCTGCAGATATCCACATGGGAAATGATGATGGTGTGCCTCAGGAACGATTGGACTGTGGACTTGAATGATAGAGGGAAGGAGAGACATGAAGGAGGACTTCAATGTTCTGCAGCCTTTGCGGCTGGACAAAAATGAAGAACCATCAACTGAGGTGAGGGAGCTACGCGTGGAGCAGATTTTGGAGGGAATATCTGGAAATCAGTTTTGGCCATTTAAACGTAACTGAATTACTAGACACCCAAGTGGAGATATGCGATAGGCAACTGGTATCTGAGTTTGGGTTCCAGGGACTGATGCTGGAGAACTAAACATGAGAGGCATTGCAAATCATGAGCTATTTAAATTCATGAGTCCAGATGAGCTCATCATGAAAATGGAAAGAAGTAAAGGTAAGATGTCTAAAGATTCATCTCTTGGGCATTCCAACATGAAAAGATGTACAGAAAGCCAAGGGCAGAAAGTGTATCAAGAATAGGTATGGGCCAGGCACAGTGGCTCCCTCCTATAATTTCAGCACTGTGGGAGGCCGAGGCAGGTGGATCATCTGAGTTCAGGAATTTTGAGACCAGCCTGCCCAACATGGTGAAGCCCCGTCTCTACTAAAAACACAAAAATTAGCTGAGCGTAGTAGCAGGTGCCTATAATCCAAGCTACTCAGGAGGCTGAGGCTGGGAGAATGGCTTGAACCCAGGACGCAGAGGTTGCAGTAAGCCGAGATTGTGCCACTGCACTCCAGCCTTGGTGACAGAGCAAGACTCTGTCTCAAAAAAAAAAAAAAAAAAAGAAAGAAAGAAAAGAAAAGTAAAGGAAAAAAACATCAAATGGCAATAATCCCACATTTTCCTCTGCAATCTGCTCCCACAGATAAGTGATGGGTTTAAAGAAAGTTAATGGTCTAGTTATATTTGAACTTGGTTTATTACTGCCTGGTCAAAGATGAGTATCCTCTAAAGATAGAAGTGTCCTCTGTAATATAGACTAAGTTGTATGCCTATGAACACATGGTATCATGTATCATTTCTTGCATATTTCTTCTTGATCTGAGAATAATACAGTCTAGAATTTTAATTATAAATATAAATTTAGATAGCATCAACTGAAACCTAATTTTAGAAGAAGTAAAAGTGTACAGGACTGTCTCTTTTTGAGGAAGAACTCTTGGCTCCATAAAATTTAGAGAAGTAGGCTGCGTGCGGTGGCTTACGCCTGTAATCCCAGCACTTCGGGAGGCTGAGGCGGGTGGATCATGAGGTCAAGAGATCAAAACTATCCTGGCCAACATGATAAAACCCTGTCTCTACTAAATATACACCAAAAAAATTAGCTGGGCTTCTTTATGCATGCCTGTAGTCCCAGCTACTCAGGAGGCTGAGGCAGGAGAATCGTTTGAACCCAGGAGGTGGAGGCTGCAGTGAGCCGAGATCACACCACTGCACTCCAGCCTGGGTGACAGAGCGAGACTCTATCTCAAAAAAAAAAAAAATATTTTAGACAACTAGGGAAGAAGCATCATCCCAGAATCTATGATTAGGGTAAGGCAAGGAGGCTTGAAATGTGCTCAAGGCCATGCTTCTGTCTCCTTTCCCGGAACACTGGAGCTTTTGCAGAGAGCACAGTTCTCCCACTTACATTCATACCCAGACACCCTCCAAAACCCATACACATAAGCCCACACCACCTAGAGGGAATACATCTTCCAGAGCCTGCAGAGCAGTGTTTGTAACCTAGAATGTCAATTTCTTTAGCCACGTTTCCATATAAGAGAATACAAGCAACCTCACATTGGCAAAATCTGGCTTCTCCTCTTCTGATTTGTCAGAAGACTTCTCCAACAGGCCTTGAGGAGCTAGGAGGACACAGTCACTGTCAGGCATTGGTGCTGCTGCTCGTGAATTATTCGGGAGTTTGCTTGACTTGGGCAGTGGCTGGAGTGGATAGCGGTGTTGGTTGCCAAGCAGGAAGAGTGGTGCTGCTGTTCTGTCTTCTTTGGCAGAAGAAGGGTGACCAAAAAAAAGAAAAACAAAAAAAAGCAGGCGATGAATGAGAAAAAAATTCTTGACCTGGTAGCTAAATGCCACTGAATGTAACATGAAAGAGTCTACATATGACCCTATCTCTATGCTGTGATTCAATCGTAGCATTCCCTCAGTCCTTCTGCCCTGTTTGAAGTCCAGCTAAATTGACACTATCTTCTTTACATCTTCCAAATCCATGGGTCCACACGTGCCATTGCTGCATTCATCTGCTATAGAGGATTCACACTTGATGTAAAGCCAGCTTTTGGAAGGACAGGAATCAGTTCTAAGCAAAGCATTCTATTGTATCTATTTAGTCTTCCTATGGTAAAATATTTATAGAGGATTGGAGAAAAGTTATCCTATCAATGAAAACAGCCGCTAATCCTATGCTGTGTTCCTTCTGGTTCTCATTTTCTGTGCCGTGTGTGTCCATTGGGTTGGTGGTCGTGCAGACCACACATGCCAGTCAGCAGTGAGGTCATTCATTATGGAGGAGAGGCCAGGTGAGTGCAGGAGGTCTTGAACCAGGTGCACAGCAAGTTGCAACAGATGAAGGAAACCAGACTAGTACCCAAGTGATACTTCTCTTTTTTTTGAGATGGAGTCTCACTCAGTCGTCTAGGCTGGAGTGCAATGGTGCGATTTCGGTTCGCTGCAACCTCTGCCTCTCAGTTTCAAGAAATTCACCTGCCTCAGCCTCCTGAGTAGCTGGCATTACAGGTGTACACCACCACGCCCAGCTAATTTTTGTATTTTTAGTACAGAAAGGGTTTCACCATGTTGGTCAGGCTGGTCTTGAACTCCTGACCTCAGATGATCCACCAAGCTCAGCCTCCCAAAGTACTGAGATTACAGGCGTAAGCCACCATGCCTGGCCAAGTTCCTTTTTTTTTTTTTTTCTCGAGAGGGGGTTTCACTCTTGTTGCCCAGGCTGAAGTGTAATGGCACGATCTCTGCTCACTGCAACCTCTTCCTCCTGGATTCAAGCTATTCTTCTGTCTCAGCCTCCCGAGTAGCTGAGATTACAGGCACCCACCACCACGCCTGGATAATTTTGGCATTTTAGTAGAGAGGGGGTTTCATCATGTTGGTCAGGCTAGTTTCAAACTCCTGACCTCAGGTGATCCACCCACCTTGACCTCCCAAAATGCTGGGATTACAGGTGTGAGCCACTGTGCCCGATCAATACTTTGAGTTCTTATTTGTAACTCTCCCTAGGGGTTTTAGCTCACAGGATTTGAGCATTTCTGGGTTGGTGGTGACAATATTAACAAGTATGCTAAAATATATCAACAATTTTCTGTGTTCTGAGCCAGCTGCTGTAGGCACCATCTCAGAACTTCAGGTGTGGGCCACAATTTTCTGCATGGCCCCGGCAACTCCTGGAATCTGTAACCTAACCAGGAACATCAGGGTGCATTTGTGATTTTCACAATCATGACTGTGGCAGAAATTGTGTAAAAATGAACATATAGCCATTGGCTTTATGTGACCACTGAGGCCGCTTCATAATGTTGGACAGGATCTGGGACCTCTGTAGGCTGGAGTGCTTAGACACACTTAGACAGCTTCAGTGCATTCTGCACTTGCTCATATGGGGATTCATGTTACAGTGGCTTAGACATAGAAAGAAAGCACATTGTTTTCTGCGTACTGTTATTTCACCAGGAGAAGCACATCCCCATTTGTCTCTTACAACTTTATTTCCAGGATGCCTCCTCTGAGTAGTTCTCAAAATGTCTGAGTGTTGAGAGAGCCCCACTGTTTTATGTATTTATGTATTTATTTATTTAGTGTGTGTGTGTGAGACGGAGTCTTGCTCTGTCACCAGGCTGGAATGCAGTGGTGCGATCTTCACCTCCCAGGTTCAAGCGATTCTCCTACCTCAGCCTGCCGAATAGCTGGGATAGTGGGCTTGTGCCACCACGCAGCTAATTTTGGTATTTTTAGTAGAGAGGGGGTTTCACCATGTTGGCCAGGATGGTCTTGATCTCTTGACCTTGTGATCTGCCTGCCTTGGCCTCCCAAAGTGTTGAATTACAGGCGTGAGCCACTGCACCCTGCCGAGAGATAGTCTTAACACAGCTGGTGGTGGTTCACATTAAAATCAGGAGGAAGGTGCTATTGTACGCAGATGATTCTTCTCAAATGTCATAGATTTCTTCTGTACTTGCTTAATTAGTGGTTGAAATGATAGTGATTGTACTTTTTGTTATTTCCATTTCAAATTATAAATAGAATGATTTTTTAAATCAAATGACATCATTGTTAAGTCCAAGTGAACAAGATATATGTCCAGTAGCTAGTCATCTGTCAGAGTGTCAAGGTCACTGAGGATGTGACAGTCATTCATCCTGTCCTCTCACCGGCACTCTCAGGAGGGCACTCCTGCTCTGTAGGGGATAGAAACTGTCCCTTCATAGTCCCATTATGTCATTTTTACTGCATACAGTCTTCCACAGTGGGTCCTAGTCATTTCTCCCTGTTTCCCTTCATCTCCTTTCTCCCTTTTCTGAGAGTCTGATTCCATCTAGTACCCCTTCTCTTCCCTGTGAGGCCAGTTCTCCCCGGGGCCAACCTTAGGGCTGCAGTACAGAGGTTCATCCCCTTCCCCTTCCCTTTTCTTTCTTCCTTCCTCCTGCCCTCCTTCTTTCCTTCCTTCCTTCCCCTCTCTCTTTCTCTGTCTCTCTCTTGATGAACAGAATATATTCCTGTTAAAGCAGTTGCTCGTTCATCTCCAAAGCTCATAGAAGAAACTCAGACCTGGGCCAGAGACCCTCAGGGCGCTGTGGTTTAATGGCCTGGAGGTGACACCTCCAATCACACAGACATTGCAGGCTCAGAGGGAGGAGCCCCTTGGAAAGAGAGGTGAGCAGAGTCGGGCATTTGTGCAGACAAGTTCCCCAGACAACTCGGAGAAACTTTCTTCTCTACTTTTGTCAGGGTCTTGCATGCAGGCTAGGGTGCGGGGGCACGGTCACAGCTCACTGCAGCCTTGATCTACTGGACTCAAGGGCCCTCCCACTTCAGCTTCACAAGTAATTGGGACCACAGGTATATTCCTCCAACCCGTGTGATTTATTTTTATTTGTGTAAATGGGGTCTCATGTTGTCACCCAGGCTGGTTTCAAACTCCTGGCTTCGTGGCATCTTCTCACCTTGACCTCCCAAGGTGCTGTGATTGCAGCCATGAGCCACCATACCCAGCCCCCTTTCTCTTTAAAATATTGGCATTTGCAGCTATGCATTTTCTTGTGACCACTGGTCTCATGGCTTCCTACACGTTTGGTGTTTCTCTCAAAGAATTTTCCAACATCACTTGTGATTTCTGCTTTGATTCACTGATTGTTTAGGAGTGTGTTGTTTAATTTTTATATATTCCTGAATTCGGATTTGCTCTGTTATTGATTTCTACCTTCATTCTATTGCAGAGAAGATACTTTGATTTTAGTCCTTTTACATTAATGAAATTTGTTTCATGGCCTAATACATGGTATATTCCAGAGAATATTCCATGTGTCCTTGAGGAGAATCTGTATCCCGTGAGCCTGTTGTAGGTGTTGACAGGTCTAGGTGATTCATAGTGTTTTTCAAGTTCTCTACTTCTTTTTTGATCTTCTGTCTTATTCTAGCCAGTATTGACAGTATAGTATTTCAACTATTACTGGGAAGCTGTCTGTTTCTCTCTTCAATTCCATCAGTCATTACTTCCTATACTTGGGGGCTCTGTAGTTAGACGCACAGGTATTAATTGTTAAATCTTCTTGATGAAGTAACTTACTGATCAATATATAATGTCCTTCTTTGTCTCTTGTAATAACTTTCATTGACCTACCCATCTCTCTTTTCCTTCCTTCCTTGCCTCCTTCCTTCTTTCCTTCTTTTCTTCCTCCCTCCCTCCATCCCTCCCTCCCTCATTTAAACTGTTGGCTGGACACAGTGGCTTACATCTATAATTCCAGAACTGGGGAGGCTAAGGTGGGTGAAGTGCTCGAACCTAGAAGTTTGAGACCAGCCTAGGTAACACGGCAAAACTGAGTCTCTACAACACAACACAACAAAACAAAACCTGAAATTAGCCGGTCATCTGTAGTCCCAGCTATGTAGTTACTCAGGAAACTAAGGCCCACGGATCTGTTGAGCCCTGGAAATCGAGGCTGCAGTGAGCCACGATCATACCACTGCACTCCAGCCTGGGCGACAGAAAGAGACCCTGTCTCAAAAAATAATAAAGTACATAAATAAATAAATAAACTGTTGATTGGGAGCCATGTATGCGCCAGGCCCTAAGTGGGGGATGAGATGGGATGAAGAGTCTGGAGACTTGGGAAAAGGCTGCGCCTCTGGGAGGGAGGCCGCAGCTTCTCCTTAGTCAAAGAGGGTCCTGGAAGGGGTAGGTAAGATCCCTTCAGGTCAGGTCCTGCGGAGTTCTAGGATCCCAGGTGGAGCTCCGGGTGTGAGAAGGCAGCCAGGAGGCAGCATTAGGCCTGGTGGGGGGCTGGGGCTGGAAACGGGTGGGATGTAGGGAGGCGCTGTGCTACCCTTACCTGTGAGCTGCGTGAACACGCAGTGCAGCCCTGAAATAGGCTACCCCTCTCCCTGGCCACACCTGTCTTGTCTGTCTCCTGTTCCACATCAAAGGCGACAGGCTTGGCTTCTCCTTGCCTTTTTTTTTCTCCCTTGTCACCCTCAGTTCTGGTTTAGGTCAGTGCTAGGATTAATCTTAGCCTGGTGATTCCCAGGGGCAGCCATCTGCTGGCAGGGCCACCAGAGCTGGAGAGGAGAATCCCCCGCCCCCATCCCTTGGCCTGACCCCCACCCTACTCTCACCTCAGACCTTGCTGCCCCTCCAAGGCCTCCCTGGCCAACCACTTCACCCAGGAATCAGCTGGGTTCCTGAATGGCTGGCCCTCAGGGTCCCTGACCCAGCTCCTCCTTGACCAGAGGGAAGGCTGGGCCCAGGGAGGAAAAGGCACTTGCCCAGGATCACACAGTGTGTCACCCACAGGCCTGGGCAAGAACCCAGGAGATAACAGCAATGGCTGAGGGTAGGTGAGGGTCCCCATGGGCCTGGCACTCCCTAGGCATTCTCATTTAATCCCCAAAACCAACCTGTGGAGAGAGACTGTTGTTATCCCCCCATATAGATGAAGAAACTGAGACCCATAGAAGGGAATCGAATTGTCCAAGGTCAAGGGCTGATGAGAGCTGAGCTTGGGTGGGACCCCTTTTCTGTCTGACCCTGGGGTTGGGACTCCCACAGCAGAGGCTCCACTTGGAAGAACATGCTCTGGACTCCTGCAGGCCTTTGCCAGCTGCCCTCCCTCCTCCTCGCCATTCAAGGGAGGGGTGACCACTGGGCTCTGTAGCCCTGACTTGGCCTGATTCTGCTCTGAGGCCTATTTTCTGCACCCCTCAAATGGGGTCAGAGCTGCGGAATGACAAAGGGAGGTCACACCACCTGAGCACATCTGGTGCTTGGCAGATGGCAGTGCTCCATACAGGCGCCCTCCATACAGGTGTGCTCCATACAGGTGTGCTCTGTACAGGTGTGCTCTGTAAGGTGTGCTCTGTACAGGTGTGCTCCCATATGAGCTCAGCAGGCCCCTTCCCCTCCTCGTCTCAGTTTCCCCATTTCCAGATGGGAGGCCCTGGGCTGAAAGTCAGGACACCCCAGAGCTGGCTCTGCCTCACTCTTTGGGATTTAACTGCTCTGAGCCTCAGTTATCCTACCTGTGGAAAGGAACCATGATCCTGGCTGTGGGCCTCACAGAATCCCTCAGTGGCTCAGCTGGATAACATGTGTCCCGTATTTTAGAAATGGTACAGGGACAATACGGCCACTCAATAGCGTCTCAACACAGGACACAGTTGCCTTTAGGAGTTGCAGATCTGGCCAGATCTCAGGCGTTCCAGGCCTTTATTCTCTGCCTTGCTCCCTCTGGGCCCTGTTCCTGCCCCTCTGTGGGGCTCTGGGGCTTAGGACACTCCAGCCTGCTGACCCAGCCCAGCATGAGTGTTCAAAGCCCTGGTCTACTATACACCCCAGAGAACTCCTGTGCACCCTGCAGGACCCTGCCCTGGGCCTGCCTCCCAGCATCTTCTGCTCATTCAGTCTTCTTTACCAGGTGGTCACTGCCTGTGTCCCATTCAGGGCCTAGACCTCTTCCCTCCTTTGTCCCCTGCCCCCATGAAAGCCTGGCCCAGTACAGGGCCTAGCCAAGCGGCAGAATGGAAGGAAATTCTGGGTGGTGAGCAGGGTGGCAGAGCAGATGGCATGGCAGACAGGTTCTAGGGTCTCTGAGAATCCTTCAGGGTGCTTCCGTGGGGGCCCGTGTGCACCCGCAATAGCCCTGTTGAGAGAAGGGGCACTGAGGTCACTCCTGTGCCTTTGCTCACAACTGTCTTCTAGCATGTCCATCCTCCATCTGCCCTCCAGCCCTGGTTCCCGCTCCCAGGCCTGTTTGAGGTTGCCACTGCCACCAGGCCACCTTTGCTCACATAGAATCCCCAATATCCCCTGTCCTTTGTCTTCTTCACAGAGTCTCATCTGCCGCCTGAGCTCTGGACTGGGCAGGGACAAGTACCTCCAAGAAACCCCTGTGCCACAGCCCCCTTCTGCCATGGTGCATAGCAGGCACACCTCTGGTCTCACCCAGGGCAGGGCTAGGCCAGTCCGGCCTTGCCTGGGACATTAGGAGCTGAGGGTCCTATATAGATCAGGCCCCAGGGGCCTCAGGAGGCTTGTGGAAGGATGGGTATGTGTGTGTGCATGGACAGATATACGGATAGACAGACAGATGAAAACACAGATGAGTCACTGTCCAGTCTGAAGTCCTGTCCATGGAGGAGGGACCCAGGAAGGTCTCTTGGGGGCAGCTGTGCTTCCAGGTTCTTTGTCATTACCTAAGACCTTAGGGTCCCAGGGCAGCAATTGGAAGGGTCCCCATTTCCCTTTCCCTCCCTGCAACTGGCCCAGCCCCCCTGAAATGTCCAAGGTCTGGAGGTAGCAGGTGAGGTGTGACCTGCAGGGACCCACTTCCAGCTTTGGCCAATCCTGCCTACCCTGGGTCCCTCTGAGCTCCAAGTGTCTGGCAGTGCCCCACAGCTGGCCACAGCTCTGCACGCAGCGTTTTGAACAGTTCCTGAGGAGCCCTGAGAGGGGGCAGGGTCCACATGAACGGAAGCTTGTGGAGCAGAAGATGCCTCTTCTGACCCTTCATTGAGTGTCATCTTGAAACCCTGTCTAGCTCAGGTTTGGGCACGGTGCTTGAGCACCTTGGTGCTGGGACACAGGCCTGATTTCTAGCTGGACTGGCGGAAGCTTCATTAACCAAACCCTCCCCTACCCCCATGACCCCACCTTCAGCAGCCTCCCCTCTGAAAACCATTTGGCAATTTCTTATATGCTTATGCATATCAAGCAAACTCTGCTCCTAGGTTTTTATCCAAAAGAATGAAAATTTTCTTTCCAAAAAAATTTGTATGTAAATATTTATACTGGTTTTATTCACCATTGGCAAAAAGCAGAAACATCTGGTTTGATCACACACACACACACACACACACACACACACACGGAAACAACCCACTTGTCATTCAACAGGTGAGTGGCTAAACAAATTGTGATACCTTCATAAATGGAATCCTACTAGGCAATAATAGGCAACAAACTATTGGTCAATAGGCAACTGGAATGAATTGCAACATTGTTACACTGAACTTAGGAAGCCAGACTCAGAAGGTTACATACTTAGACTCCTACTCAGCCTTAAAAAGGAACAAACTATGTTGCAATCCAGCCACCTGGAGGAACATCCAGAAAACGATTCTGAGTGAAAACCAGTCAGTCCCCGAGGCCACATGCTGTTTAATTCCATGAACAAAACATTCTTGAAATAACAAAATGATACAAGTGTAGACCAAATTCGTAGTTGCCAGGGGCTAAGGAGGGGTTTGGGACAGTGGGAAGGGAGTGTTTCTGTGAAAGGGCAACATGAGGGATGTCTGGGAGGAAAACATTCGGTTCCTTGCTGTCTGGATGTCAGTATCCTGGCTGTCATCTGTTACTAAAGCTGCGGGGTGTTACCCTTAAAGAAGCTGGTCAGAGTACCTAGGATCCCTCTATATTATTTCTCACGACTGCATGAGAAGCTACAATTATCTCAAAATTAAAGTGAATTTATTTATTTTTGAGACAAGAGTCTTGTTCTGTCACCAGGCACCAGGCTGGAGTGCAGTGGCACAATCTCGGCTCACTGTAATCTCCGCCTCCCGGATTCAACCAATTCTCCTGCCTCAGCCTCCCGAGTAGCTGGGACTACAGGCGTGCGCCACCA